>JANBPO010001794.1:0-31091 GCA_024336825.1 Amorphophallus titanum | reverse complement strand
CAATAGCTTTCGGGCCCCTGTCAACTGCTCCAAGGGACTCTAATCCGGGCGATTCCGAAGTAGAAAAATCAGTGGAGCTGTCGGGTTGTCAACACCAACACTGAGGCACAGTCCTGGAAGTAGCAAGCCCGCCCATGCACTTAAATAATGAGTGGCCAGCTGTACATTGCGGTCCCGCGGAGAGTTGCAGACTGTCAAATTGCCCAATCCATGATATATATTAGCTAGAGGCAGAAGCAAGAGTAAACTTCTAGCCATCAGCAAGAAGAGAAGCCAGGTAGATCAACTCAGGGCATACAACGCCCTCCTCGCCATATGGTACCACGAATGTAGCCAACCAAATATACCAAATAGGCTGCCAAATAAGTTTTGTCCGGGAGCTTGCGGGGGTTCTACCCGTCATTCTTCGGATCATACAAGTACTTTTTATTTTTTGGTGGATTCAAGAGCAACTGGTAATATTGGTCAAGAGGTCTATCATCCTCTGCAAAGTCTTCATGAAAATAAAATGGTCTATTGTAGAAGTAGTACACCCAAGCATTGAGGCTGACCCTCAGTGCTAGTGGAAGCAGATGGAGTCTTTCATTTGCCAACACGAGCAAGGTCTCGTCAGACCTTCAACAAGTACCGAAGACTGAAAGGCAGACCATATGACCCCACACCAGTGGCGTACTCCCGGTGCAGGTCATCTAAGCAAACCTCTTCATACATGCTGCCAGAAATAGGAAGACCTGAAATCCGATGAAAACTCCATAAATCTAAAGCTGTCTCGCCCTTAGCAGGGGCAAAAGTGTTGAAGCGCTAGTTAAACCACTTTACCAAAGCCTGAAGAAGTCTGGTGTAGCAAGGGTAGCGGTAGAGGGCAGCAGTTACTGCATGGCGAATCCCCACATAATCCAAGATCTCGCGGTAGTGGTGAATAACACCTATCAACCACTTCGACGCACCCAAGTGGAATCGGTGTGAGGCAATCATCGACCACTTGTCATACCAACTGGGTGTAGATCCACTAACAATGCGGTCAATAAAGCACAATTTGTCATAGCCCTCTGCTGCAAATTGTGTGCCAGATGGCATCAAAAATAATCTAGGCGAAGGTGATCCAATTTTATGCTAGCCAAAGATCTCCCACACAGTTGGTATCACTATCCCTGACCTCGCATAGCAAGAGTCCTCTGTCCCAAAGAAGCCAAGCTGGGTAGCCGCCGGAGACTGAGCCTGAGAGGAGTAACCCAGTAGAAAACAAGGATAAGAAAGGGCACAAGTCCCCATCATGCTGTTCCGTCCAGCCAAAATAGCTCTCTCAAGTAATACCCGCTCAGCGGGCAAAACACGATCTTCCTCCTCCATGCCTTCTGGAACAAAATGTTGAATGAATGAAAATAGATAAATGGCCAAAGGGAAGTGTCTTGGGTAATTCCCAATGTGCTGGTACTGGTAAAAGTCACCCTCTTGAACAATCAGTGAGGGATTAACTTCACCTCCCTCCAAAGAATCATCTGGTAGTGGGCCCATAGCAATAACAGTGAAGCCTCGATCGAGCATGAACATGTTATCTTTCGTGACCTGGGGTGGGCCCAGTGAAGGCATAAGTAGGCTGGACAACCGTGGAGATCTGTCTCTCTCTCCATCCCTACCAGCACCCCTCCTAGGACGATTCTCCCTCACGCGACACATGGTCGATTCCAGTGGAACAAAAAAAGAAGAAGAAGAAAAAGTCGGCCAAACATCAATATCAAATATTACCTAATGAACAGCAAGTTGATTGAAGCTGGCAAGCAAACAAAGTCAAACAAAATCAAGGGGCATGGGCCGCCCGCCTTCGCCTTCGGCTCCGACGGACCTTTCTGGGGGGCATTTGTTGAACCTGGTAACATTCATAATTTTAGAAAATTACATAAATTTAAAAGTATTATGACATGACAAGGAGCGATGCGCGGCCATCGCCTTCATATACATCGTCATGGGCATTTCATCAGACACAAGAAGGGTGGCAAAAAGTCCTATGGACCCTTCATTTCTAAGTATATTTTGCCGATGGAACAGGAAAACGGATACCAAATTTGATGAATATGTTGTTAATATCTGTTGTTAATATCTCTTGATGAATATTTATTTGTGACCAAATTCAATAACCATTAATATTACAAAAATAGTGATTTAAATTATTTAGCAGTTACCAAAAATGATAGTAGCTAATATTATAACAATAGCAACCGAAACATATTTAGTTTCGACCAAACATGAAGGTCACTAATATTATAATAATAATGAACTAAATATTTAATTGTGGCCAACTGTGATTGTCGCTAATATTATAACAATAACGACCAAAAAGTATTTAGTTGTGATTGAATATGATCGTCACTAATATTATAATAATAGCGACCAAAAATATTTATTTGTGGCCAAATGTGATTGTTGCTAATATTATAACAATAGCGACCAAAGTGTTAGTCGTTAATATTGTCGAAATAGTGACCAACGGTTATCTGCGACTAAGTTCATGTTTATCGCTATATAGAGAGTTTTAGCGACCAATTAAGTATTTAATTGTGGCCAACTATGATTGTCGCTAATATTGTAACAATAACGACAAAAAATATTTAATTGTGACTAATTATGATGGTCGTTAATATTATAATAATAACAACCAAAAATATTTATTTGTGACCAAATATTATTGTTGCTAATATTATAACAATAGCGACCTGCGCGTTAGTCGCTAATATTATCAAAACAACGACCAACTGTAATCTACGACCAAGTTTATGTTCATCGCTGTATGGGGAGTTTAGCGACCAACAACATATACCGACCAATCTTATATTGCTAATTGCGACAGATATTTTGATCGCTATTAGGGTTATTTTTTAGCGACCACATCACCTTTCATCGCTAATAGTCTAAGTTTCAGTGACCAAGAATAAATATTGGTCGCTGTGAACATCAGCGACGATGATATTGCGATCACTGATCAGCGACCTATTTGTAGCCGCTAATTCATATAGCGATCAAATTTTATTATGTTGCGACCAATTATTTTGGTCGCTATAGACAGCAACTGGCAATCTATTCAGCAACATTAGACCAGTTCAAACGTGTCCACATCTTCGTCGTGAACACATGCATAGCACTACCTCTATATGTTCATGCATAAATATCATATGCAAGACCATTGGTTATATGGCTAATTATGAAATATTTTATTATCTAATGTTGTCCATCATGGCTAAGAATTGTATCACCTAATTGATGTATATATTCAACTACAAAGCATGGACCTGTTTTTTGTGATGCAGGCTTACCTTCTCCACGTACACTATTTAATTGCCAACGTGAGTGGAACACTATCCACCTTGTGTTTATTCCTTGGAGCAAAGCTCATTATTTCAAGAGTACACATGGTAACCTGTCCCCTAAGACTAGAATACACTAACATGCTCTTGACACTCTCCCTCAAGCTAGAGCATACATATCTAATAACTGAAGGGCAGCGTGGTGCCCAAAAATCTAGGGCACAAGAAGGTTCGAGAAGCATCTCTCGAACGCACCCTACGTAACTAAAGACCTCCTCAGCTGGCCTCTACAAATTCCTCACGAGTGTCAAGCACTCTTGCTGCTCGATTGGGAGTGGGGGGTTAGTGAGGAGAGAGAAATTCGCCAGGCTCACTGCGACCTATTACCAACTGACTCAAAGTTCAAGCACATCGCCAACCAAGGCCCACTTAAGACTCGCTCAATCCACAGGCACATATTCCTTGTATGTGCACGCTCTACATGTCTCGAGGCCCTTGATCGAGTGAGTGTTATTACCACAATCGTATAGGTTACCCCAACAAGCGTCGGGTCTCCACCTACATAGTCGGGATATATACTCGCCATGACATCGTCTTTCCAACTCTCAGAGAGCTGGCGAGTGGGACACCGATGATCTCTTGACCAGATAGCCTATTACTCCACTAATCACGACTCTATACTTGGTTAGAGAACATACACGCTCAAGTGAACTCTACTCCCTTAGAAGATGCAGTTGTTTCTTTCTTTCCACATACTAAAGAGTCCAGAATATAATGTGAGGGATGATTATTGGAACTCAGGTTTCTGTTATGGACAGCAGTTTAGAAATGATTTTGTATGACCGATTGAGTAAAATTATTGGTCTAAAATCTTTCAGATGCAATGCCTCCTCAGGAACAAGGAACACATATGTCTGATTTTTGCTGCTTTCAACCATTCCCTCATTTCATTAACTCCTTTATTGCATTGTCAACATCCTCTTTACAGTTTCCCAATATTTGTGGTAGAAGAACATTGATAATCCATCTATCCTGGTATCTTCTCTCCTCCTAGGCTGAAAGCCGCTTTTTTGACTTCCTCTTCCTCTATATCACTCTGTAGAAGAGCCAAATCATGTGGTCCCAAGCTTAACGGCATGTATCCTGATAGATGTATATATAGGAAAAAGTGTCACATAAACTTAGAATCCCATGCTCATTACATAATCTGCTGACATGAAGTATTTATGGCGGCACATGAATGATTGCCATGGAAGCAAGTAGATGTATGCAGGAAAGACTCAATCTAATGTAAATTTATGCAGTTCCATATTTTGGTAAGCCAATTAACAGGATGATATTATTTTGTGTTGAACTACCAAGTATGGTGGCGGTGGGCCGGTGGCACATGATCTGTGATGCAGAATGCAGAACGTTTCCAGTGGTTTGAAGTCAAGCCTTCAAACTTCTACCCATTTTGTATTTGTTGTCTTTCTTGCTATTTGTTTAGTTTATGAAAAAAATTGTAATCTTCATGGCAATAGAGTGCTAGCTCTTGGTTAATTGGCCTTAACTTCTGAAGTTTTGATCAATCATCTGATTGAGTCATTGGCCTTGATCTTCAAGCATTAGTGGTGATGTTCCAAGGTTGTTTTTGACTTATGTTAACTCCTTGACCAGCAACCTGCTGCTCACTTACCTTGGCATCCCGTTGTTCAAGTGGTTGAAATAGCATAGACACCACCATTCAACCTTAAGCCATCGTGCCATGCACTCGTAGTTTCCCATACATGCTGACCACACTGGAAGGTTCAATCATGGAATACAGGACATAGTTCCCCATCTTTGACCAACCCAGTCTAACTTGTATGGATTGGATCGTATCTGGGCCGGAATGAACCTAGATACGCATGGGATCAGCCAGATCTTCAAGACCCTGAGTTGGCTGGAGTTGCCCCAGTAGTTGACCGAGATGGCCTGAGTCAGTTTGATCCGGCTTGTATCTGGGACAGACCAAGTTGGACAGAACTGCCGGGTCAGCCAACCTTGATACAGGATCAGATCAGGCCCACTAGATCAGTTAGGCCCGATCCCGATCTGACTCAGATCAGACCAATCTGGCTGATCTGATTGAAACGATCTGATCAGGATAACATGTAAAAAAATGTATTTTTATAAATGAGGGTTCTTAAGTAAATCTCACCAATTTATATATACATATATATATTATCTAAATAGGGTCAATTCTAATCAATCCTTGTCCTTTTTTTCTCTCGATGATTTAGCCTGATCTTAAGGGCCAGCATTGAATTGGCAACAGCTGAAGCCAATTCAGATTAGGCCAATGTGTTCAAAGAAACATATGCTATATACGCAGTTTGATGATGTAAGGATCTAATATTCTCTTGTGGTCAATGTCTTAGGTAGACAGTATTCAAGCATCATTTGCTTAAGGCCTTCCTTTAACTGGATGTCCTACAGGGTCCTTTTGTTTAGTATTGTGTTCCTACATGTATATCGAGATGCATGTGTGTGATGTACCTATTGTCATTTGTAGTTCCTTGGCCTTGGATATGAGTAATGGAGTACATAAATATGTGCCTTTATTTATAAATGGCGGATGCAATCATTTAGAGTGTTAGTGCCTAGATGTTCCTGGACATGTAGAACTGTCAACGAGATCATTCAAAAGTCTTTTTAGCAGTAGCCAGGAAATAATGCTATTAAATGTCCACCCGCTCTCTCCTCACGGACCAAACACCTACCCAAAATAGGGTAACATATTCACACCCATGGGTGCAAATTCGCTACCCTAACCCATCTTTAAAGTGACCCTCAAAGCTTGGAAATGAAGGATACACACATGGCAGGCAAAATTTTCCACGGATCAGAAAAAAGGGAACGTGTGAAGATGTGTCTTAAATTCCATGATCAAAGTGCAGGTGTCGACAGTTTCAGAGTTGTCGATAATTTAATTCGGTGCTTTGTCAGCCTTGTTTAGTGCAAATAAGAGTTTACTCTGAGATTTAACGTACCATCAGTAGTTGATTAGATTAGATCCATAATGTATCCAAAATTAATCTTTTATTGTCGATATATAGTACATACCGGATTTGGAAAACGTTCCTTTTACGAGAGTATATGTGTGTGAGTATTAATTTCCTTCTTCAATGGAGTTACATGGTAACATCCTGTTAGACATGGAAAAATAAGGCTAATGGGTACACAGGAGTTTTGGAGGTTTTATAAAGGTGATTCCCTTTCTACTTCTCTCTTGCAATCTCTTCTCACTCCTGTCGTAAAAACTAGGTCCAACTATGTAGGTATCTGGGTACACTCTTCTTTCTCTCTTCCCCTTGTTAGTGGTTGATGTTTGTTCGACGTGGAAGGGCTTTGTTAGTCAATGCCATTAAACGTGTTGGGGTGCGATAAGTCCCGGGCAGAACCGGCTGTCCAAATCCCGACGACACGGTATGTACAATCTACCGTTCCGAACTTGAAGCTGGGAGAAGGGTGTCCTTTTGGAAGCTACCGTGCACTTTCATCTTTATCGTCTAGTTCTGCACATACACAAAGCAAGTTTGGCAAGCGAAGGTTCTTATTCTTCCTTTTTATGCCTAAAGCAAGACCTACTAGGCTTCTACATGCTCTCTCTCTCTCTCTCTCTCTCTCTCTCTCTCTCTCTCATGCTCTGCTACCCCTAGGCAGGCAGTCTCCCCAACCCCACACCCTCTCCCCCAAAACAAACGCACACTCTTGTCCTAAATGTATTATGTGGATCTACCTCCCATACACCTTGGTTCTCATGATCCACTTCATGCGAGTTTCCGGAGCTCCTCCATGTTGACTGGTCTTTTGACGAGTGGGTGGCCCACGTGTTGGGCAAGAGGAGCGGAGGATGATCAACAACGCACATCCTCACAACCTTCTCTTCGGTTTTTCCAACTCTATTGTACGTAGTTTCACATGCCATGAGACCTATCAATAAATAAGACCCCTTCTCTAACTGGGAGAGACTACACACGTATCTTCATCATGTTAGGAACTTGATCCCGATGCTACTACAATTTGTGAGGAGAGTCTACGTAAGGTTCTCATCACCTTTTCTCTTTCTCTTTAAGGAGTGTCGATCTATAAAAAGGGGAGAAAACTTCGTCTTCTCATTCCGTGCATGAGGATGACCCCAGGTGCGATGTGTTCTTCTTCGACCATTCGAGATCTCAAGATATCACGTAAGGTCCCTTACCATTTTAGGATTTTTTTATTGTGGGATGCCATCATCTTTCCTTGTGCACTTTGAGCCATCTAGTTCAAATATTGGTACCAGATATATATATATGCCGATCAATGGGTGTAATGGCGTACAGACTCCAGCAATGGTGCTAGCGAGGTTGCTTCCACCATGGGTGGTCGAAGGAGCAAACACATTAAAAAAAAAAAAAGAACAACACAAAAAGGGGTAAATAAGGGTCAAGGCTCAATGACGTGGACTGACGCCAGTCGCTGTGATGGATTAGGCAAAGTAGGGTGGGCGTTTCAAGCAACACCATCCACGACATGTGGTGACGGGCGTAGGCAGCGATCCGGCAGCACACCCTGTCTATTTTATTTGTAGCATCCTCTTTTTTAAGGAATAAGAAGTTCAAGAGACTATTATTTATTTATTATTTTAAATTCATCTCTGATGTAATTTAAGGGACTAATCACTTCCCTAGTAGTAAATATTATTTTGTAACCGGGCGGCTGGGGTACCTATTCGAATAGTGCAACGCAATACTTTGGCTTACCCTCACAGGGGTATGACAACAAGGGGCTGGTGGGGCTTGTCCAGCGTCCTTTTCTGGGCAAACGATCCGGGGTAGACGACCCGTTTCTCCGGACGCTCTATGTCCAGCAGGAATATAGCCCGGTGAAGAACCTCGACCTGCTGGGCCGTTTCATCTACCGGGAAACAGGGGTCGGCGCCGATTCCTATATCTTCATCACGACGAACGGAACGCTGATGGAGCGTCTACCCATCCTCACCACCTCGAACCGGGTGATCGGCGAGCTATCCGCGCAATACCGGCTGACTTCCCGCCAACAACTCACCGGCGGAGTTTCGTTCTTCCAGGACAATGTCGAACGGGGTGAGCGGGGCATACGTTTCGATACATCGGTAGCGATCGTGGACGGCGAAGACAGCGTCACGGATCTCCATCCCGGATTGCTGCCCCGCGCCTACGACATCCGCAACAACTTTGGCAGCTACGCGCAATATGTCCTTGGCACCGGACTCTTGCATAGGACGACCTTTACGGCGGGGGCCCGGTACGATTATAACAGCTATTTCGGTTCCGATTTTAGCCCCCGCCTGGTCGTAGTCAACGAATGGAACAGCCATTTTACCTTCAAGCTGCAGGCGGGCCATGCCTTTCGCGCGCCTACCAACCTGGAGATCTATCAAACCGGCAGGAATTTCAAGCTGACCACGGAAAAGATCACCTCGTACGAGATCAACGGCACGTGGACGCCCCGGAAAATGTTCAGCTTCCAGCTCAATGTATTTCGAAACGACCTAAAAGACGTCATCATCCTTGCCAATCTATCGGGATTCAACCCGGATAAGAATCCGGGAAGGATCAATATCACCGGCTTCGAAACGGTGATGAATCTCCAACCCGCTCCACGGATTATGGCTTATGCGAATTTTACCTACCAGGACGCCATGGGAAAGAACCTTACCACCGGTATTACGGGCCGGGTGCCGGATGTAGCAAGGGTAAAAGCGAACGCAGGAATGACCGTCGATCTGACGAATAGCTTATACCTCACCCTGGCCGAAAACTGGGTGGGCGCGAGACCGAGCCCGCCCACGGATCCCTATGGCCGCGTTGCCGCCTACGCCTTAACCAACCTGGTCTTTGGAACCAGGAAACTGTTTAACCGGCGGATCGACGCGAGCATTGTCATTCACAATGTTTTCAATACCAAATGGCTCGATCCGGGCTTTCGCACCGCGGACGGGCTGGTGTATTCAACGGTGCTCGAGCAACCCGGCGCCAATGGCCTCATCAAGCTGGGGATCACACTATGAACCTGAGGCACATATCCAGGGCTACCGTTTTGTCGGTGGTGCTGATCTCCGGCATGGCGGCCGCCCGGGGGCAGTCGCCGGACGTAGAGACCAATTTGAAGGCCGTATTTCTTTATAATTTTACAAAGTATGTCGACTGGCCGCCAAACGGCGAACAAACATTTATCATCGGCGTCGTAGGGTCCTCGGATATCACCGACGCGTTGCAGGAAATTGCACGGACCGATTTCGCCGACGATAAGAAGATCGTAATCCGCCATTTCGACAGACTTGAGCAGATCACGCCGTGCCGCATCCTCTTTATCTCCAGGCGGTCGAAGCTTACCCTGCGCGACATCCTGGAGAAGACTGTCAAAGGAGAGCTCACCGTTTCCGAAGAAGCCGGCGGCGCCCAAGCCGGTGCTATATTCAACTTTGTCGTAGTTGGCGACAAATTGAAATTCGAGGTCAATATCAAGGCGCTGGCGGCGAGCGACCTCCGGGTTAGCTCGCAATTGCTAAGGCTGGCCATCCTCGTCGACTAAAGAAAACAAGAGAACGATTGAACCTATTTAAAAACATATCGATCCGCAATAAGCTGGTGCTCATCCAGGTCCTCACGAGTGTGCTGGTGCTCGGCATTTTTGCCAGCGTATTTATCCTTACGCAGGTGCATGCCCTGACCAAACCGTCAAAGTCAGTATTGCGGTTTATCGCGTGACCGTTTATCTGTTTGACCGAGTATGTCGGCCAGCCACTCAACATTGATGATCCCTGAGCTAGAGGCAAACTCAAGGTCCAGAGATCGTCAACTAGCTCATATGGCTCCTGACAAGGGGTGGGAGAATTATCCTAAACACCTTAAAGGTGCCCAATTTCTGGCCATTCTACATCAAACCGGAGTTAACCAAAGGCTCTAGGTCACTTGCCACGCTATGCGGGAACTCTACGTAAAGCGAGGACCAACCCCGACCCTCTAATCAGTGGCGTTTGCCCGCTTACAAATTAGTCACCCGAGCCAACCCGGGGGCTCGCAACATTACACCACAACACGCGGCACCAGTCATAAGGCCGAGGATCGCCCTCAAAATGTCTCCTTCCAGCTAGCCAACACTAGTGGACTCGGTTACCCACTCAAATTTGGGCTCTGGGGGTCACTAGCCGGCCCATACGGCCAGTAGATGATAGTCGGGAATTATCTCGAACACCTTGCGGGCGCTCGCATTTTCAGCCACCTAACCACAAGCTAGGGCTGCCCCACGACTCGAGAATGCTCGCCGCGCCATGCGGTGACACTACAAAAAAGGGGGACCACCCCCGACTCCCAGACACACGGCAATGGGCCACTTACTTTATAGCCGTCGGGCTAACCCGAGGCGGTGCACCAACTCGTCGTGTAGCACGGTATAGTCTTATTAAGGCCGGGCTCCCATGCCCACAACGCCTTCCTCATGCCATCTAAACTATGCCAAGCACGAACTTCAAGTCTTAGTGGGCCATACGGGCCGCTAGCCAACCTATACGGTACATCAACAAGGCTGGGGAACTACCCTGAACACCTTGGAGGCGACCTCGCATCAACCTCATCTTGAAGCTCGTGCCAACATACAAGTCACAAAGCACGCAAGCCAGCCCTTCCCCAGCCGGCAAAAAGAAGAAAAATGGGCAATGGGGACAACCCCAGGACAACCCCGTGACCACTGCGGCCAGGGGCGCGCCCTACGCCAAGGATGCCCTGGGCCTTGGGCCGCGCCCTCCTAGCCATCATCCCAGTCCAAGAAAGGTCAACTCACCAGTGTAGCATACGAGAAGCGTCCGAGGAGTGTCTAAGACAAAGCACGCGGCTCAAGAAGCAAGCACAAGCGACTCAGCCACCTGGTCTTCCAGGGGTTCAAACCAGTCCAAAATATGCCAAAATCTAGCCAAAACCCCCTTGGGGCCCACTAGCCTTCTCTCTCTTCAAGCTTCCTTCCTCCGTAAACCCCCCTTTACGGGGGAAAATTCCTTGTGGGGCCCACTAAACCAGCCCCCCGAAATCCAAGGGCAGCCTAATCCCTCTCTCTTCAATCTTCCCCCATAACCCCCCCTTTAGGGGGGCAAAACCACACCCTACATCCACCTCTCTCTTTTGCACATTCTCCTCGTAACCCCCCCTTTAAGGGGGCAAAACCACACCTTGGACCCACTAAAATCAACCCCCGTAAACCCCCTTAGTGGGGGGAAGGCCTCTCTCTCTCTCCCCTCTACCTCCCCCCCTAAACCCCCCTTTAGGGGGACAAAACCAACTGTGGGGCCCACCAGCGCCCAGCCCTCCTTCTCGTGCGCAAATCCCCTCTAAACCCCTTTTAGAGGGGCAAAAACACACCCAGGCCCGGCCCTCTCTCTCTTACACAATTCCCCCCAAAACCCCCCTTTAGGGAGGCAAAACCCATTGTAGGACCCACCAACGCCCAACCCTCTCTCCCTCTCTCTTGCACAAATCCCCCCTAACCCCCTTTAGGGGGGGGAAATACACCCGGGCCCACTTGCGCAATTCTACCCAAAACACCAACCCAGCTCATGAGAGCACCATTCTCTCTCTCTCCTTAATTTCCCCCCAACCCCCCTTTACGGGGGCAAACCCATCAGCCCACCTAAGACCCAACGCCCCTTTTTCTCTCTTCAATTAGCCCACGTAAACCCCCCTTTACACAGAATGATGTCCCAGACCCCCTAAACCTACCCCTTTAAGGGGGGAACTTCAATCTCAACCACCCCTTTACCTATAAAACCTCCCATGGGACGGCCAAGGATAATATGAACATGAATCTCATCTCTGGAGACTACAAACGGCTTGCGAAGGAATTTGTTGGTTGGTTTTACGTTGACTAAGCACATGCCGAGAGCATGTCGCAACATCGTCCCTCATACAACAACCTCTCATACGGCGTTTAGCTAAGACCCAAACCTCCTCGAACGAAGGTATGTTCACAAGTCTTGATGCAAGATGAAGCACTAAGTCCCTACCTTGATGAACGTGCCAGCTCAAATGTTCCTTTGCTGAAAGTGCCCCGCCTAGATGTCACTCGGTAAGCATGCCCTGAATGCAGTTGCCCAGGTGACGAGTCCATTTCACGAGTCTTGATGCGAGATGAAGTGTCAAGCCCATGTCTCGATAAAAGTGTCTGGCACCCTACTGCCAGTCTCAACAGCACCCGACCGCCAGGGTCTCACGACGCCCAGCTCCTTCAGTTGCAACGGTGCCCCCGCCGCCCGACTTCCAGTCTCAACAGCGCCCGACCGCCAGGGTCTCATGGCGCCCAGCTCCTTCAATCACAACAGTGCCCCCGGCACTCGACTGCTAGTCTCAACAGAGCATGACTGCCAGGATCCCATGGCACCCAGCTCTTTCAGTCACAACAGTGCCCTCGGCACCCGACTATCAGTCTTAGCAGCGCCCGACCGTCAGAGTCTCATGGCATAGAGCTCCTTTAGTCACAATGGTGGCCCCCGGCACCCAACTGCTAGTTTCAGCTGCACCCGCCTGCCATAGTATTAACGACGCCCAGCTACTCCAACCTCAATAACCACGGGCTGCTCCAGTCACGATGGTGTCCACGGCACCCGACCGTCATAAGCCTCGGCGATGCCCAACGACTACCATAGCCTCAACAGCTCCCAACTACTCTAGTTTCAATGGCGCCCGACTGCCAGCCTTAGTAGCGCCCGATTGGCCCCAGTCTCAATAGCGTCCGGCCGCCTCAGTCTTAACAGTGCCCGACTGCCCCAGTCATAGTAGTACCCTCGACACCCAACTTCTCCAATATCAACAGTGTCGTGCCCGACTGCTCACTCCGAGTCACGCCCGATTATCCCGCACGAGTCGTGCCCGTTAGCCCTTCACTGGAGTAAGGCACGCGACAACAGACAACAACATTCGAGAGGTGAACGTCAAGGGACTTGCAAGCCCTCTCATGAGACACCCTGCCGAGTCACGAGCCCTTTGATGGATATTATGTACAAAAGCGAAAATACCCGCATAGCAACGCAATGACCCAAGGCCCGTCACAAATGACGAAATTGTCTCGTGGCTTGCACACACTAATAATCGGGCTTTCACGCCCCCATATAACGCCTTTCACGGCATATAGTGATGTAATCCAGTCGGGGAATTGATTCCCATTCTTGCCAGTTGTCAGTCTCAACGCCATCCAGCAGACTGCCAGCAGTCTCCCAGCTCGGTCCCAACTCCTCTAGCCGGACGGACCTTATACCCGAGCCAGGACCTACCTGCTCCTTGCTGAGCCGGTGTCAGCCACTCCGCGCCCGAGCCAGAACTTGCATGCTCCTTGTCGAGACAGTGTCCGCCACTCCTCCTTTCGAGCCAATGCCTCGTTCTCATAAACTCGAAGTCCGTACCTCTCCAGTGCCCACATTGAGGCCAATCTCTCTGCTTCTACTCACCCTTATTATGTTATTATTGTTCTGTCACTGTTGCATGGACCAAGCCCCACCGACATCGCGGCTCCCATGGTCCCTGACTCTCTTCCTTCGACAGTAGAAACAAAGGTGTTCGAGCTCCGCCCGATGTAAAATAAACATTGATTGCTTACGATCGGTGGGGAAAGACGTCGAGTACACGAGCCCCCACAATCGCCTCCACTCGTACCAATAGAACCTTCTTCTCTCCACGTGTCGCCCGACATCCCGTGCCCACGTGTCGTGCCCTAGCGACACTTCCCCAGTCAAAAACTTGGTTCCACAGGTGATCATCAAGAAATCGATTGGCACGTCCGCATTCCATCCAACCATCCCCGACCCAGTCTTCCATAACGATTAACCATACGTCGTCCTTTATTGTGTGTTCCTATCGTTCTTTGCATTTCTCTGTCAATACCCCCGGAATCTCCGCGTGCCAAGTCGACCTATCTCGGCCTTCCGAAAGGTGAGTGTGCGTCACGCCGCGGGAATAGAAATTTTCGCAAGCTGAACAGAGTATCTCGGTAAATAGATAGAGATATCATTGTGGAATTATAAGGTTTTTTTGTAATTTTTCCTTTTCTTTCTAGTCCGTCTTGTACAGGAGGACAGAATTATAAATTATTCCTTTGAGTATTAATATAAATAGTGGACCGAACTGTCCTAGAGGGTGGTTCACGACCTCCCTCTTCCTCATCCTCCCATTGGCCTCTCTCTCACCCAACTCTAATACAAGGATTGGTTATTCCACTTTGAACACCAGGGTTTGAACCTCGGAGAGGATTTAGAATTTCTGCCATAAAGTCAGGGATGCTACAACATAAAATACCCTCAGTGGTGGAAAATTATAGAGATATCCCCAGTGGTGAAAAAATTGTAGAAATACCTCAGGTGATGGGAGAATTGTAGAAATGTCCTCAATGAAGGAAAAATTACATAAGTATCCCTGATTGTGGAAAAATTACAGAAATACCCTCATCTGTGGGGTCTCAAAATTATCAAAGAATGTCCTTGTTCCGGTTGGCACTGTTTGCATAACTCGTGGAGTGAGATCACACCCCTTCCCTAAAGCGGTGTGCGCTCTCTTGAGTTCGGCTTATGGCTAACCATCCAAGCCTATGTATCTTTTTCATGGCCAAGAGCTATCTTGTCTGGAAACTTAGAAAGTGATGAAATTATAAATAAACCCTGAAAAATCAAGAAATGACATATAAGCCCAAGAAGTCAAGAAGTGATGGGGCTATTTCCTAAAAGTCAAGAATGACAGATATGTCTAGGAAGTCAAGAAGTGAGGCGGCTATCTCCGAAAAGTCAAGAATGTCAGATATGCCCAAGAAGTCAAGAAGTGACGCGGCTATTTCCAAAATAGTCAAGAAATGGTGGATATGCTTAGGAAGCCAAGAAGTGACGGGGCTATTTCCAAAAGTCAAGAATGACATATGCTCAGGAAGTCAAGACATGATGGGGCTATCTCTGGGAAGTCAAGAAATGTCAAATATATTCCGAAAAGTCAGAAATGAAAGGAGTATCCAGGAAGTCGAGAAATGACGGGACTATCTCCGAAAAAATCAAGAAACTACAGACATACCCTGATGGAGGGAAAATGACAAATATATCCCCGCCTTGTGAGAACTTGTCCTTTATGGACAGCAAGTCAACTTAAGGGCCCAATCACAATCAAAAGAGTGATCGTGATCATGAAGCAAATCCAACGGACCGAGAGTGATCATCTTGGCGATCCAGTGGTCCGATCGTTATGGAATTCAAGTTCAACCGTCCGATCAGGGGATCAAAGTAAATTCAATGATCCGATGAAAATGAAAGCAAATTCAAAGATCCAAATGCAGACCCAAGCAATTTCAAAAACTTTGGTTGCAAATGGATGTAATCTTGAAGACTCAATTACACAATTGGGACCATATGTAACGGTCTTGATGGATCGATTGTAATTCAAATTACATATGTTTAAGAAAATAAAGTCTTCAGATTTCTTTGCAAGAGTATGTACTCGTAATGGGTGATCATCTAGATCATTAAGGTCACAACGTATAGAGGCAAAATGCGTTCTTGATGGACAGTTAATCAAAGGTGTCCGGACTTGTTCCGATGTAAATTAATACCCTCTCTGGTCGGGAGGGGGGGGAGTCCTATACACGAACCCTAAATCATCTGACAAACTCAAAATGTGAAATAAATAAATACAAATAAACATGATGACGATACCCGAACCCCCAAATTTTAATTCATTATTAGTGTGTCCGTATTTTTCGCGTGTAAATAGCATGTTAGATTCCTCCTATGCTGTCCGGTTTCCGCCCCACCAGCTCATCATTAATAATTGGTTGTCCAACATTCTCCATTGTCTGAATTTTACTTTCGAAAGTGTCCAGTGTAATATACCATTCCTTTCCCTTCCAATAGTTTTATTCCTATGGATGGTTGTCCACCCCACCAATTTCCGTTGCACCAGCTCACAATTGAATTCAACTAAAGGAAGGGAAGCCTTTCCGTCTCATTCCTATATTTGTAATCCTATATGTCCCCTTCAGGAATGTTGGACGGTTTACTTACAAAAGGACTCGTACTTACCAACATGATATTGGAGCTTGGATAAACTTAGATTAAAATTTTTAGTGTAATATACCTTCTTATCTGCAGCAATCCATTTGTTCATATGTTCTTATGTATATTTCATTATATATATATGTATGTATAGATACCAAGAGTACTAGTCTATTTAATTCGCGTGCCCTCATGTTCAACAAACATGCCTGCGTTGACATGATGCCAAGTCCATGTCATACAAATCATAGAGTATAGGGGAAAATGAAATAAAAATAGAGGGACAAAGGATGTAGAATGCAGCAGAAGGATGCTGCATCTGTTGTCAGCGCTACTCACTGCCATTGTTCATCTACTTTGTCTCCAACAGTGCTGCATCTGATTACTGCAACCCAGTCAACATCCTCTTGATGCTGGCTAGTGCATCATCTTGTTCATTTCATTGTTTCTTTGCCATGTTTTCTTTCTTGACCTCCCAACTTTCCTTATCATTTCCCCACTTTCCAATCCCAATAAAAAAAGGCACTTAAATGTTTTCAGCTGTACGCCAGACGACAGAGATAAATAGCACTACCGGACTAACACTTGGAAACAAGCTCTCCCTCAACAGTGTTGCATCCGATTACTGCAACCGAATCAGCATCCTATAGATGCTGCCTAGTGCAATCGTGTTGTGCATTTCATTGTTACTTGCCATATTTTCTTTCTTGACCTCTCAACTTTCCTTGTCAGTTCCACTTTCAAATAAACACTTTCCTTGTCCATTCCCCACTTTCTAGTCCCCATTTAAAAAAGAAGACACTTGGAACTAGCTCTCCCTTATATTCATCTTCTTTTTTCTTCTTTGAGTGTCAAAATTTAGCACTTCACCATGAGTAAAAGTTCAAAAGGAAAATGGTAATGAAACACTGTTTATAGATCCAGACATGATTTACATGTTCTTCTGAAATAATCTTTGAAGGAAAAGTTAATTAATCATGTTCTTTAGAAAAATAAGTTGTTTTAACATTATCCTGGATATGAAATATTGACATGGTCAGTTTTTATTTCGCAAAACAAAAATGATGCAGATTTTCTTCATTGCATACTACCTGACGATCAAACGTCGAAGAAATGGATCAGACAGAATCTGAGCATAGACCTGATTCAAAGAAACTGACGTACATAGTATCACTTCCCATTGGGCCAAAGCCGTGGAAAGAATGGTCTCAGCATTGTTGTATACATCCTGAAAATTTGCATGACCAACTCAAGAAGAGTACAAAAGACCATAATATTAAAAGGGGGGGAGGTTTCATGTGAAGCTCACTTGATCAATATCTGATAAGCCAACTAGCTGACAAAATGCTAGCAAAGGACAAGATAGAAAAAATGTGAACTGGCTTTTGTTTGTTGCTAAATCAGGAGCATATGAGCTCTGTGATGTTGATCGTTCAGGGGAAAGCAGCAACACAGCAGTTTCTCCCCTTTCTTGACCACATATAACCTGTATGTGCCAAAATGTGAGCACGAAGGCTAAATATAAGCCTAAAGCGCATAAGAAATCATAGTGTACAATCAACATACTGTTCTTCAAAATGCAACAAGAAATGAGAACAAGCTTGTAACTGGACAAAGAAAATGTACTTCAGAAAAATGAGAAGAACATGATCTCAAGGGAGATGAAGAAGCAAAGTGGTTGAACTTACAGGAGATAAGGATCAACGGAAAATAAATACATACACCCATGTACACAGTGGAAGAAGAAAATAGAAATAATCCAAGGCTACTTGCATTCATTAGTCATATTCTCAGTATCTGATAACTGAAAGAATGACGATGTTAAAAGTACATGGGTTCATCTTTTATATACTTGTAATCTGTAACTAATAGTACCATATTTACACATCTGAAATGCCCAAGCCTATATGCTTTGAATACTTTTTATAGCTAAGAACTAAATAAACCAAGGTCAAAGAACATTAAATCAGTAAAAGCACACGTAAAAAGGAAGCAAGCACCCAAACAACGCTCGAAACCTTTTTATAAGGCAGGAATGGCAATTATAACCCTATGTTTAAATTCCATTTTTTATAATTGGCCATTATATGGCTATGTTTGGTGACAAAACCTATATCCACCGATATTATAGAATAATACTTTTAATGCATATATAATATTAAAAATAAGCGGCTTATCGGGCAGCCTCAGACCTAATAAGCCCAAGACCAGCCTGGTCCTGACTCCGGCCCACACCAACACTCTGCGAACCCACGAGACTGCCGGCATTGATGTCTAACCGGACTTAACGAAAGATTAGACAAATGTTGTTTTACCAGAGTGTACATTACCCAACTCCGAGAGGTGCCTCCGGGTCCAATAAGACTTCACATTTTTAATGTGTTTCGAAGTGTTAGCGTTACAACATTCATTTAATTGTTATAAACAAGTTCCGAGCAGAACAGTGATCTCACTGCGTGGGTAACACTCCAAGATTAAGCAGCCAAAGTGTATGATTCAAGGTTTGAAACTGTGAATGGAAACGCCACAGAAGAGAAAAATGCATCGTTTGGTAAGAACCTGGATGCGAACCCTTGGCAAATGCGGTAGCTCAGAAGGGAACGGAGAACCCACACATCAGACCTTACGTCATTATCATAGGCATCTTTCTGTTTTTTATTTTTTTTAAAAAAACATTATCATAGGCGAATCTTATCCCATCAATCCGAGGTCTGCACAAAGTTAGCAAGAGAACAAAACATATTGGGAGACTTTTCTTACTAATTGTTCTATCAAACTTGTACCAATGGCATAAAAATTGTGTACGGCCAGAATATCTTCGTACAAATGGATGCCCATCAAATCAAACATCTTGTAAAACTTGAAGAGATGGAAACATTCGTAGTTTCCGACTCTAAAAGATTTTGCTTGGGTCCAAAACTAGTGGGCTGATCTTCTGGGCCCATGTAGCATGTTCTTTCTATTCCTCTTGCTTGCGAGGACGGGAGAAGGGTCATCAGTACAAAGGACGAGGTCCCCTGAATCGGAGGCGATCCTTCCAATTACTATGACAGTGGAGTATGTACACATCCCTCTATTAATAAATTACCAGAGAGTCTACTATACAGTTGGTAAATTTTGATCTGACTATTCGGTTCAACTCGTTAAAAAAAAGGGGGTCTACTCTTTGGACACCAAAAATTTACACGGTCATATTTGACATGCATGATGGCACTCCTCAGTGGCTGAATATTTAGTGCTGTCGCAACAGAATAAAGGCATTGCAACATTTTCGGGATGTGTTAGGGGGTTTAATTACCCTACCATCTTCCTTTAATTAAGAAGCACTCCTCAAGTTTGGCTTGGGTTATTCTGTCCAAGTTCTTTTTATCGGACTAAGCTAAAGTTGGAAAATCTGATCTGAACCCATTTCAACTTAGCTTGATCCTTGTTTTAAGCTGAAGCTAGAAAATCTTATCCAAACCCATTTCAACTTAGCCTAATTTACTCTGACCAACTTCGAACATTTAACTCATATGATTCTACCTCATGATCCAATCTCGAACGAGTTCCGACTAGTCAAATTCCCTGCAAGATTGTAATGGAAGCTGGACCTTATCCATTTGCCACCTCTAATCCAATAGAAGTTAATGACGATCACGGCAGCCACTCGGACCACTCACTACATCCCCCACCACCACAGAGCAATCCTCTTCCACAGCATAAGCGGATAAAAACCATCGTGACATAACGAGGCACCATTGGGCGCCGCCGGACCGCGGGACCAGCTTAGCTGGTGAGGGGGCACCACCAATTATGATGATCCTCCCTCCATGCTGCAATTATTTCAGAGGGGATTCGACAGCTCGAGCAAAGTCCCCGGCGAGGCTGCTGACATCAATCAAGTTTTTAAGGCCCAGAGGAGGCGGCGGCGGCTCCTCCGCCCCCCCTCCGCTGGGGATCTCATGGTGCTCCTCGCCACCTGTTTGTTCTTCGGAGGAGGAAGGTGAATCCGAGTTAAGGTTCGTGTTCTACGCTGTGCCTTCTTGTTGCCACATGGTATTGCCTTGCCTTAGCTCTTTGTTTCCTGCTTTTAGCTGGTAGTGGGCATCGCCATGTGTGTTCATGTATGGTTGGTGCCCAAGATTGCTCATGTTAAAGTTTACTAGATCGGGTCATTCAATACAAAATCTTAAGGTGTTGAATGGAGAGGGCACTCAGCTCCTTCCTTTAGAGCCTAGATGACCCAATTTTCTCGTTTTCCACAAACTTCTCTGATTCACTAACCCAGTTGAGCGGGTAAGCCAACTTGCCAAGGTATCCTAAAGAGAGAGTTGTCCAGTTCAGCAAAGAACTGGCAAACGGTTCTTCAAAGGGAGGTGCTCATGCAAAGCCAAGAATCTCCTGAAAAGAGGCAACATGCATAAAAAGGAACTCATACTTGAAATGTTGCTTGGCAATAAAGCTTAAGTGCAGGAAAGGAAAGACCAAGTGCAGGCAAGCAAAGCATGAATCCAATTCCGCTGTGGTCTGCTCCTTGCTCTGAACGTATATATTCACGCTAGCCAGCTGGAGATGTTTCAATCGGAGGTTTCTGAGGCAAAGCATTAACAATATGGTCCTTTCAGTCGTTCAAAAACCAGAAGATGACTCTTCTGCCTTCATCGCTCCAGTTTTCGCCTCGAGATATGTCCAACAGCCTCTGCCAAGGTCCATTTCAGTTTCCTGATCTTTGAGATGCAATGGGATGCTGTCATGTGTGATTCAATCATTTGAGTGTTTATCCATATAATATCATAGATAAGCAATCTGAAAGAGAAGTGCTTCAGTAATGCACCAGATTTGGGATATGACTGGCTGTCAATACAGGTCTATGTTCATCAAGTTGGATGTATCTGAGTTAATGTGAATGGTTTTAGAAGAAATAGGAAAGGTTAAACTGAACCCATTTCTAAATTATCAAACTTTTACCCTGTCTTGGGTTCATGCATTGACTCAGTTTGACAGTGCCATGGCTCCTCTCAAGCCAGGCCAATTGGAGAATCAAGGTCCTTTGACGTTGTATGTGGCATGATCAGATTTATCAGCTAGTTTAATTTATTATTCATCTGGCAGGTATAAATTGGCAGAGAAGTCGGTCTCCAAGGAAGCTGCATATGAGATAATCCATGATGAGTTGCTGCTAGATAGTAACCCCAGGCTTAACTTAGCCTCCTTCGTTACCACTTGGATGGAGCCGGAGTGCGAGAAGCTGATGATGGAATCCATAAACAAAAATTATGTTGACATGGATGAGTATCCAGTCACCACAGAGCTGCAGGCAAGTGCCCACATTTCAACTGTAGTCCACATTGTATTACAGTGCACTAATTAACTTTACTTGACATAAACTAATGATCTGCAGTCTTATGTAGCTTTATTCCTATTTCTCATGCAAGGTGATATATAGATTAATTGTTAATTGTGCTAAGTTAATGCCACAGTGCATAATGCATGTTTTTACTTCCTTTTTTATTTCCTTTCAGAATCGATGTGTGAATATAATAGCTCACCTCCTGCATGCCCCCATTGGTGAGAAAGAAGTAGCAGTGGGAGCTGGGACTGTGGGGTCTTCAGAAGCAATAATGCTGGCTGGCCTGGCATTCAAGAGAAGATGGCAGAACAGGAGGAAGGCCGAGGGGAAGTCATATGACAAGCCCAACATTGTTACTGGTGCCAATGTTCAGGTTGTCATAAGAAATTTTAGATGAATTTCCAGTATTACCCTGTGAATCATGCTATGTGAATATGACTAAACTTCATGTAGGTTTGCTGGGAGAAATTCGCGAGGTACTTTGAGGTGGAGTTGAAGGAAGTGAAGCTCAGGGAGGGGTTCTACATCATGGACCCAGTGAAAGCTGTGGAAATGGTGGATGAGAACACAATCTGTGTGGCAGCGATCTTGGGTTCAACTCTTACTGGCGAGTTCGAAGATGTCAAGCTTCTCAACAAGCTTCTGACAGAAAAGAACAAGAGAACAGGGTATTTTACCATACATATTATCGAGTCCAATGAGAATAATTAACCTATTTGCCCTGTACTCCTATGCAGAGGGAAAAAAAAAGAAAACTAGTTTCCAAAGATGGTGTTATCAGGTTGAGCCTTGATGAAATTTACTACAAAATTAATAATTAATTGACATAAATATAATTAGCATCTTATAATAATTTAATATAACTACAAAGTTCAATCCACAAGTACAATCAACAAGAAAAGAAACGTACACTACCACGGGACATACCCCGGCAATGACGAGCTGGTTGATAAAAGACCTCCGATCGAGACGCACCATCTCGAGGAGAAGCACTGCACCTGAAAAAGTAGGGAGTGAGTCTCATCTCATTAGCTTAGTAGGGGTCCTACGGATCTCCACCACAACAAAAGCGGTAACAAATGTAACAGTAGTAGAAATAGCAACAGTAAAGGAAAGTAGTAAGGACAACAATAACAAGAGCAATAGCAGTGGCAAGGCAACTAAAATAGCAACAATAACAACGGTGGTGGCTATAACGATAGATCAGTGAAACGACAGAACCACAAAGTCTCTACACTACTCCTACCCTTATAAGGGAAACACGATCTCGAGTCGGAATCACCAATCTAGGGGGGGTCACAGTCACGCCACTGATAGAACCTACGAAGCCTCTAACGTAGGAAAAGTCCTTACAGAGGGAAGCCACTACGAAAACTAGACTGCCAAAACATCTTATCCTAGCTACCGGGAGAACCCTGACCACGCTATCGGGAAACCTCGGCCTTGCAAGCGAGAAGTCACGCTAAAGTCACCTAGTCAGAACACACTACCCTACTCTGAAGAACCACGGCTCACGATCGGGAACTAAACCCACGGGTGATTGAAGTACTCTCCCACTAGCACTGTTCGGATGCATCCACTGACGTCTTACACCACGCCGTCTCTCCTTAGCCTGGCTACCTCTCCCAGAGAGTGAGGCAAGGGACTGGGTTGGATGTGTTCCAGACACCTTACGCTACCCACTACGCTCACGCCTGCCTGCCTCTCCTAGAGAGTGAGGTGGAGTCTCAACAACACAAGGACTAGTTGAGGTCACGCCCGTTAGCATGTGTAGCAACCCTAATAAATCATAGGAATTTAAGTTCCTAAATAGATTAAAATAAAAAGATAAATGATTAAGGCCCAAACCCATACATATAAACAACTTATACTCTTATATACACATAGGCTTTACACTTAAAGGAACCCAATTGGGCCAAGGAAAGGGCACCCTACCTTTAGGCGCCATTTCAAGAAATGAAGCCCTATAGAATGGGTGCTATTTTCTAAGGATATAATAGTATCCAGTTGGCAGGGTGTTGTCTTTAAACAGGGAAGAGCGCCCCTGGTAGAAGGCGTCATTTTCATGAAGGGAACCCCTTGCTTGGGTGTTATTTTCCTTAGGGTAATAATGAAACCTCCGACTGCAGTGTTTTGTTCTAACTGGGACATTAGCAGCTGTTCAGGAAGGTTTAGATTAAGAAGGATTGATATATGGGAAAGTTTATGATCTAATAGGATTCCGAAAGTAGGAATCCAAATCCTGATTGAACTCTTAAACCCCATTAGGATTCCCTTCTCTATAAATACCTCGCCTCCTCAACAGGCCCCGACTATTACTTCATCCGGCGAACCTGCTCATTCATCTTCTGGCGATCTGTTCTTTTCTTCACCAGACGACTATGCGTGAAGAGAAGGATCCTCCTTTTTCTGTTGCTGCTGCCGTACTACTTCTTCTCTGCTTACAAGAAGAAGCCCTGTTTCTTTTGATCGTTTCTGCCAAAGAGTTATTCTTCTCCATGTATCTGCCGATTGAAGTAGCCTAGTCATCATCTTCTTGCGGTTGCAGTTGCTACTACTACGTATCTTCATATTCTCTTCTCTGTTCGTCAACTAGAATCAACCCAAACAGGTAGGTGTTCTCAAGTTCTATGCAAAACCCTATAAATACTAAGTTCTCTATATGCATATAGATCAGTAGATGTCAGTAGACGGGCTTTCAGTCTCTGTATCAGGTTGCTCTGTGTTTTCTGCATAAAACAGGGAATTAGCGACCCTCACTAGGGTGCTATTTCAGTTTACGACCCTTCACACAATCGTTATTCAGGACGCTCTTCAACTAGTCAAAGTTAGGCACCAAAATATCATGTTTTCAAAACGTGCACCACTGTCAGGTGCCATGTCTGGTGCTGAGAGGAGAAAGGGGCATCCCATAGTGAGGACGCCTTTAAAAGGGGTGTCTCATTTAGTGGACTCGTCAAACGTGAATAGACATCCGGTAAACAAGACGCATCATTTAGTAGGCTTCTCTTCATAAGGATGCTTATTTTGCTAATCTGCCTATGTATATGGCACCCTCTCCCACAAACTAAGGGCTTTAAAATTTTGAGTTCGCGAGGTTTTCTTTGGGATTGAGGAGAGGTTCTGTCGAAGTTTCGAGTGCCCGATCATTGGTTCCCCTCATCCCCTATTCATGCACGACATCCTCACACTGTCGGAGCCCCTCGAAGCCCGCCACTGGTGCCACAATAAGCTTTTTCTTCCCTTTATTCTTCTTTTGTTTCACCTTCATTAATTGCATGCATCACTTGCCATATTCTTTTGTGTTCCATTTCTCTTCTTAAGAGAACTTTACATTTGTGCATTTCTACATGAAATCTCATTTCATTACAACATTCCCCACCCTTTGCATCTGAAAGGAGTTTGAAAAAACACCAACCAGGGGTGTATTTGTCATGATTTCATTACTTTCATCATAAGGGACTGATAATACACTACCATTGTTTCTAATCTAGTTTGGTGTTAATTTCATTTTTTGTAAGGGGTAATCAAAAAGAAAACTCTCTTCATCGGTCGGTTGAGGTAAGAGAAGGAAGGAATCTTTCACAAATATCCCACATCCAAGGTATAGGCGCAATTAGTTCCTTTCTATTTTTGGGGTCTTCGACCCCTGGCGATCACACTTGATGTAACACACACACACACTCACGCATGATTTTAATTTTACGTTAAAACCCACGGAGAGCAACTCTCGCAGTCGTTTCTACACTCTTCTTATTCTTCTTTTTCGTGACATCGTTCACATCTTTTTGCGATCATAGTAGGACGTCTTTTTATTTTACTTTGATTATACCTTTAATTCTGACACCCACGCGTGCCCCTACTTTTGGCACCCGGGTGTGGAGAGGGGGATTTCTGCAGCCCACCTAAGAACGGTCGAACTAGGTCCAGCGAGACCAAACGAGGCACAGCTCGACTAAGTGACAGCCCACAGGGCCCACTTATCATGAAGGCCCAATAAGTTCACTAAGAATCAAGCACCTCCTAGGCGGCCACTAGGCTCGGAGGTCCGAGCATCGGTCCAGTCGGAGGAAGATTCATGCCTGAGCTACGCCCCATGTCGGGATAAGGGCTGGCGTCCCGTGCCCACTCTGACCGAATTACACCTGAGCTATGCCTATCGCTCGGATAGGAGCTGGCATCCTCCATGCTTGGGTCAACCGACGGGTGCTTATCCATATTGCCATTGAGAGTCCTTTATGAGCAGGAGTTTGTGAGGATAGGGGAGGCCAAGAGTCCTCAAGGCTATAAAGAGCCCACGATGAGGACATAAAGAGCCCACGTCGAGGACGTAACCCCCGCCCAAACTCTTCTACTTACGAGACTCATGAAGCTGGTGCACTATTTATACCTGGGACTCCCTCCAGCGAAAGGTATGGCATAACACGCTTAAACTCCCTAAGTAGGAACTTCCTCACCACCTTGGTGGAGAGGGATCTCGTGTAACCTCTCCCTCCTCCCCTCCTAGCTTCCACCACTGCTCTACTGACTTAGGCATCAGAGAATTTTTCCACAGGGAACCACCTCTGGGCCCCCTGATCCGTTTCCCTTCCTTACAAGTCTCAACGCAGTGATCACTTACTCCAGCTCAGGACCAAGCGCGAGATCGACCCTCTTCAAGATTGACTTGGGAGAGCTGACAAAATCTGATTTGCATATCTGGTTTGGGCTCGACATTAAAATTACCCAATTCAAAGCTAACTAAGTTTCAAACAAATCAGAGGAATGGTGTTCGGGGGTCTAAAATTTGAAATACCAGCCTGATCAACAGATATGGGCATAGAATTTTATTTAAAAACTATGTATACATTATATTTAAACGAGGTTGGTCTCTAAAGATTCATTAATAAGCCCTTATTATGGAAGACTCTGAAACCTTCTCATCTTGAGATTTATGAGATTGATTTCCCATTAAAAACCCATCTCAATTCATTGGAAACTCTATCAAAATTTCTTGTGTTCAGATCCTGCTCACTGCCTTTGATCATACATTGTTCAGTGTTTGCTCACACTCCTTGCTGCCTCATGGATAGGACCTGAACTATCTTTAAAATCTTATGTTTTTGGTGTGAATTGTTGATATCATGTCTGATCTTTGCAATGGATATCCATGTGACCTTGTCCTTCATCTCACCTCTTCAGGGGGAGAAGGGATACATATCTCATATTGTTGACTGTCTTGCTTCATTTTTTCAAGAGGGAGAAAACACTTTCTCAGGAGGAAGATTGTCTGGACCTCCTCTGCTCAGGGGGAGTATGAGTTATTACTTCAGTCAAATGATTGGCATTTCATGCATGCTCTCGCATAGTTCATATAAGTTTGCACTTTACATTCTTGATGAGAGAACATAGTCTGCATGTTCAACTATCTATTTCTTCCTTTTCAATGTTGTCAAAGGGGGAGAAAGTCTGAGTCATTTATTCTGGCAGATGTCTGCCAGATGCACATTGATGATCATCATGAATTTGTTGCAATGACTCATAATATTGCCATCATCAAAAAGGGAGAGATTGTTATGCCTCTATGATTTTGATGATGTCAATCATTATGTCTCATTATTTTTTAACTTTGATGCATGCATCATTGATCTCATCACATATATATAGAAGCATGAAAAATAAAATGTCAACGTTAGTCAACATAGGTCAACGCCACTGTTCAAGAACTGACAAGTGGTCAACTATTCAAAAATGTGAGTCAGCTTATTGACAAGTAAGGTCAATGCATGTCTAAGTCTTAGAAGGTCTGTGCACATTACTGTTCCTTCATAGGAGGTCGGTGCACATTTTTGTCTAAGTCATATAAAGTTTGTACACATTACTGTTCCTTCATAGGAGGTCGGTGCACATTTTTGTCTAAGTCATACAAGGTTTGTGCACATTACTGTTCATTCATATAAGGTTGATGCACATTTATGTTTGCTGCATATCAAGGTCGATGCATGTGTACTCATACGGTCTAACAGGTCGATGCACATTTCTGACCATTGCACATAAGGTCGATGCATGTTTTGCTAGCACAGGGCTAAGGTCGATGCATATTCTGCTAGCACACAGCCAAGGTCAGAGCACCTTGTGCTAGCATGCAACCAAGGTCGGAGCACCTTTTGCTAGCACGCAGCCAAGGTCGAAGCACCTTTCGCTAGCACAAGCCAAGGTCGGAGCACCTTTTTGCTAGCACGCAGCCAAGGTTGAAGCACCTTTCGCTAGCACAAGCCAAGGTCAGAGCACCTTTCGCTAGCACGTAGCTAAGGTCGATGCATGTTTTGAAGGTCTATGCAACTTTTCAGAACTGCCAGTAAGGTCAAGGCACCTTAAGCAAATTCAAGAGGAAAGGTTGACGCACATGTCCAAGGTCGATGCACATGGAGACTTGGTGCTCAACAAAGGTCAACACACATGTCCAAGGTCGATGCACATGGAGACTTGGTGCTCAACAAAGATCGATGCACATGTCCAAGGTCAATGCACATTTGTATGAAGGTCTATGCAACTTCTTCTAAACTGCTAGGAAGGTCAATGCACCTTAGCCATTTTAAGGAGTAAGGTTTGTGCAACTTTATCCAGTCTGCTATCAAGGTCATTGCACATGAAGAACTGAAGCCATCAGGTCGATGCACATGAAGAGCTGAAGCTAGCAGGTCGATGCACTTGGCACTGCCATGCACATAAGGACGATGCTACCTACTAAGGTCTATGCACATGTGAACTCTTAGGTCTATGCACTCTTGGTTTCAAGTTACAAGGTTAAGCATCAATAGGCTCAATGCATGGAAGCCAACTGACAAGGTCTGAGCATTCTCCTAACCAAGGTCTGTGCATGTTTTATGAAATGCCTCAATGAAGAAGAAGGTCTACCTCTATCCTCCCAGAAGCATTCCAAGCTAATTCTCTATTAGATCAAGTGGACCATCTAGAGAGAGAAAATAGGTACCGCAAGTGTCCAAATACATAGAATTTGAGGTCTAGAATATGCCCCCATGGTTGACTTTTGTTCCATTCATCATTACCCTACAAGTACAACTTGTTTGGTGGCTGTTTTCTGTCAGAATCCATACTTGGGACTGACTCCTGCCAAGACCACTTTCTGCTATCATTAAAAGAGATTTGATCGTAGATTGTACTATGTACAGAATGTTGACCAGAGCCAATAGGAACGCAGAGCTCAAGTAATCCTTCTTTGAGGGTCATTAATTGCTCAGATTTTTGGAGATCAAGAATGATCTTTGTCAAGAACTGTCTGTCTGCTGTCAAAGGAGATGGAGTCTAACACACTCCTCCTTGACAAATTGAAGGATAAGAATTGCGAGGAAAAATCTCCTCTACTTGGCACACACATCCATGCCTATTGCTGCACAGAGTAGTCTGCTTGAACAATATAAAAGAAAGGGTAGAGAGGCTCAAAGGGTGCTGCTGTGATTGAGAAGGGGGCATCCTTGGAGAAAAAGAAGCTAGCAGTTGTGTAGCATGTGAGGAAGAAGAAGAGGAAGAAGAAGAGGAAGAAGAAGAAGATCAAGGGGGCTTACCTGAAGCTCTCTTCCTCCTACTGGCTGCCTTGTGAAGATAAAATCACAGTTAAAGAAATATAGCAAATCTCCTCGCCGTAACTCAAGCACTCCTCATCTCAGACAAAGGACTTCTTGCATCAAGCACTGAACATTACTTTTCTTGTCTGAGTATTTCAATCTTGTTTTCATTTGATCTTGTCTAAAGAAACCTTGAACCATTCCTACTGGTATGTGTAGAAATACAGATGGAGGTGTTCTCCAGTCTGTGATATTTCAGTCCTTACCTACTACTGTAGGAAGATGGACAGAGGGCTTCTCTTGTCTGTGGGTGGTCGATTGAGCTGTTTGCTATGTTTACAGTGATATAGTGCGGTGGCACTACTGAAGCCTCACTTGGTTTAAGTGAGGGGTGGACGTAGGACTCGGGTTTGAGTCCGAACCACCTTAAAATCTTTGTTCATGGGGTTTGATTGTGTGATTCTCATGCGCTAGATGTTTGTTTAGGCCATAGCTTATCCTTAATCATGCATCCTGCATTTTTGGTTCTTACCTTTCAAACAAGTCACTCTTATTCCGCTGCAATCTATTTGTTTTTGCAAAAAGAGGGACAGAACTATTCACCCCTCCCCTCTAGATCAGCCATTCCCACATAATAGAAAGTAGGTTTAGGCTATATGCGCCCAAAGGATAGCGGGAAAGCTGGTTGTAAAATCTAAAGGATAGCTAAAGAGCAGGCTGTATGAGCCCAAAGAATAGCAAGAAAGTAGGTTGTAAAACCAAAAGGATGGGTGAAGAGTGGGCTGTGAAGCCAAAAGGATATTAGAAGGAAGGCTATGAAAGCCAATGGGTGTTTGAAAGCGGGCTACAAAACTCAGAAGGATATTGGAAGTAGGCTGTAAAAGCTAAAGGCGTATTTGGAAGTGGACTATAAAGCCCAAGGGATGTTTGAAGGAGGCTGTAAAGCCCAAAAAGGTATTGGGAGCGGGCTATGAAAGCCTAAAATTGGATAGCAGGCTCCGACCAAGGGTCTAAGTGATCGAGTTATATTGGTTACTGTGGTGGGACAGATGGCTTGGTCCCAATAGCGGGCTTCAGCAGGGATGGCTGAGCAAAGAGGTAAGATATTTCGAATATGTGAAAGTGGGCTTTGGCTGAGATGACAGAGTTGAAAGATGGGATATTTGATATATATAAAAGTAGGTTTTGATCGAGATGGCTACACCGAAGGATAGGAGATCTAATATATATATAAAAGTAGACTTTGGCCAGAATGGCTAAGCCAGAAGATAGGATATCTGAAACATACATGAAAGTAGGCTTTGTCTTAGATGGCTAAGCTGAAGGATAAGATGCTTGCAACATAGGACAGCGGGCTCTTCTTTATCTTCAGTTCTTCTTTCTTCTTTTATTTTTTCAGTATTTGCCCCCAGAGTGGGGCACCATCTACATCTTGAACTTCTTCTTCCGGCCTCCTGTCATAGCTTGAGGGGCTTGGAATGCCCTTTAGAGCGTGTATTTCTTCAGCTGGTACAACAAGGCCATGTTGGTCGACATCTTAAAGATGGGGAATTGGTACGGGTGAGGTGGTTCCATCTTGTATTCACCCATTCATAATTCGCCCTTTTGAATTAGGCCTTTGATGAGATCCTTGAATATATAGCAGTCCTCAATGGAGTGCCCCCTCTGTCAGTGATAGGGGTAGAACTGAGGATCATCTTTCCATTTGGCATCATTCGCCCTTTTGGGCTGTGGGAGGATGACCTTGTCGTATTCACGGGCCCATTCAAACAGCGTGTGAGTTTTGTCCTTTGGAAAGGAATATGGCTTCTTCAGCATCGACATATAATGTTACACTCGAA